>LR990651.1:21125777-21157587 GCA_905147715.2 Xestia xanthographa | reverse complement strand
GATTCAAAAGGGCCGTCGTCTGTTCAAATCTGATATAAGAGCTCTTGGAAGGAATTGGGCAAGACCTTTGCCTAGCTGTGGGAGAGCCGGACAGTACAGGCTAATAAAAAACAAAAATATAAACACTGCGCCTAGGGTTGCCAATTAATATTTGAGTGTTTGAAGATTAAACATAAATAGATATTTATTTAGCACTCCCGAGAGAAATAATCAAACTTTATATAAGCCATATCTAAACCATAATCACACATCAAAACTTTCAGTTTAGATGTGTGAATAAATATCACAATTTTTATTGTATTTGAGTGTTTGACTCTTCAAACACTCGCTCGTGGCTAAATAGTAAGAGCTGCTCGGGACGATCTTTAGGTTAAGCCGAGCTTGCCTAGGTTGGTCTTTGGATGGGTGACAACCCTTACATACCGAGTTTCCTCCGTGAGTCGGAAAGCACGTTAAGCTGTTGATCCCGGCTGTCAATTGTACATCTTTGACAGTCGTTACAGGAAGTCAGTGGCAAAAAAAATCAGATAACCAGTCTTACCAAGGGGTATCGTATTACCCAGTACTAACTGGGTTGTGGAGGTCAGATAGGCAGTCGCTCCATGTAAAATACTGGTATTCAGCTGCATCCGGTTAGACTGGACAGATGATGACTCTTAATCAAACACTCAAAATACACGAAAAAATGTGATATTATGCAAAACTTACCTACAAAAAAAAATGTCTCAAAAATAAGAATAATTGATATTGTTTAAGGGCAAGAGAATGATGATGATGAATGAGTATTTTATTGTATTTTGTCAGGTTTTATAAAAATACATTTATTTGTATTACTTCTAAATTGTTTGGTTGACTGTACTTTCGCAACACACAACTTTTGTTTTTTTTGGTGTATTTTATATCTCACCAAAAACATTCTGTAAAAAACTAGCCCAGTCTCGATGGAGCTGCTTGTTTATCTCTAAAAAGTAATGAAATCTAGAGAAAGTCGTGCCAAGTCTAAGGTTCCTTACTGCGATTTCTTTATTATTATAGTTAACTAGCTTTCGCCCGCGGCTTCGCTCGCGTAAATTTTGAATTTGACAATCAATTCGGGTTGTACTCTGTTTGTTGTGACATGACCTCTGGCCGTTGCAGACATGGGCTCAGAACGGAACATTATTTTAAGACACTCCTATATAGAATGGAGTGTGTCCTTCTATGTAGCGCTAATACATATAAATTCTGGGCATTGGACACACGCAAACATGCTACATATAGCTGGCCATGGGAAAAGCATGGCTTTTCCAAATGCACCCCTGCTACCTGCAATGTTCAAGTTCAAGTTCGTCACATGGACGGTATAATATACAACCAAGATCGTCCGATGATTTTACCCCAAGCCAATCTTCAACAGGCGTGCGTTGAACGGGTTTTTTTACTCCCTTCTTGAGGTGTTCTATGTATAACGACGGGGGCCTTAAAAAAAGGTGGTTAAAGTGGTTTTAGGAGGTGATGAAATCGTTTTCCGGAATTTACGTTCATTAAAGAAAACATGCTGTCCATTTCCTAAGTGTAGGTACGGCAACGGTACGTATGCATGTAGCATTGGACTTTTCCAAATACTTTTCCCTTTGAAATAACATTCATTAGTTTGTGGAACTTTAAACGAAACACGCGGGCAACTAAATCATGTCGTTCAGTAATTTTTTGCCCAGGCATAAGCTCTTCTGTTATTTTCATCCATGAGGGATTGCAGGTGAAAGTCACGAATAGTTCAGGCTTGCCGTAAGTGCATACATAGGCGAAAGTGTCTTGTGTATATTCGTGCTGATAGCGTCGAGAAAAGAATAACAATTCGGCTTAAATCGTTGGGGTTTATATTATCAATTTTCATCCGTGCTAATCGGATCTTGCAGAATGTAATTTTCAGCTCGTAGTTTTTTCTGGTTTAAAGAAATGTGACGAAGACGTTTGCCTCTCGAGTTTGACGTACGTATATACTAAAAAATGGTACAACAGCTGTCTTGACCGTAGAAGAAGGTTAAAATCATTTACACGAAGAAATAGGTGGTAGGCGTAAAAATCCATTCAGGAAACTTTGTTATTGGGAACTGGCTGTTTCATTGTGGGATTAATGAGTGGTATATTAAAATAGTATCCCGACAGTCCTTTGCTATAAATTAACGGGTATTGCAAAGCATCGTAGAACTTATGAGTATCGGCTCCACGTGTCAGTGTTCGTAGTTTGTAACACTATTTCTCGTGAAGAGAACTGGCCGGCACTCACTACGGCAGCAACTTCATTAATTTTCGGTGCATTAAAGTGCCTCTCATGTTCGCCACGCGCAGTTCGATCAGCATCGATAACGATCTTATAATTTTCTTGAGGCCAGTTTTAAAGGTATTTATCAATAGATTTTGGTTATGTAACATAAATAAAGGAACTCAATTGTTTCTCCTAAAATTGCTTGTCCGAAAATCATTATCATAATTATTATCATATCATATAACACGTTTGCTATATTTTTAATGTTCAAAATCCCGAAATTTTGTTTCACATAGTAAATTATCTTTACTTCTAAAAATATTCTGTCATAATTATTATTTATTTATTTATTTATTTACTAAAACTTTATGCACAAGTAAAAAAACTGTACAAAGGCAGACTTAGACTTGCCTTGGGCATTTTCTACCAGTCTACCTTAGGGTGATGCATATCTCTGCATCACCCTACACAGTAGGTGCAATAACAGAAAAAAAGACTAGAAAATATTTATGAATTTATAACTAACACATAAGAATAAATACATATATACATACATATAACAAAAAAAAAATATATTAATATAAAAAGTGAAGAGAGATAAACAAGAATAAAAAAAACTAACAACTTAGTTCTGAGACGAATCTGCCAACTTCTTGTGAATATGCTCTCGAGCTTTCACTTTGAAGGTGAAACGACTAGTCAACGTCCTGATACTCTGGGGGAGTGCATTCCAAAGAAAGACCACCTGGACAAAGAAAGAAGATTTTATAAAGCCAGATCGGTGAGAAGGACAACGTAGAAGACGGTTATTGGAAGAACGAAGATTTTTGGTGTGCGCAGAGCATAAATATTGAAAATGAGAAGTCAGATAAGAAGGAGAAGTGGGTTTGTGAAGAAGAGAAAACAGGGTTGTCAAACCCTCAATGCTCTGCGTTGCAGGATGGGCAACCACCTTAACAGCGGTCGATGTGCAGATACAAGATCATACTTGCGAAGATTGAAGACGAATCGAATACAGTTATTAAGAAGTCGGTCAAGTTTATTGAGGAGTTCTGCATTCAGGTCATAGTAGCACACATCACCATAGTCAATCATGGGAAAGATTAGGGACTGTACAAGCATAGCCTTGATGTGTGATGGGAGAATATTTTTCAGCCGATAGAGCGACCGCAATGTTCCGGTGACTTTCTTGCTCACAATCGCAACCTGCTTACGCCAGTCAAGACAAGTGTCCACATGCAAACCTAAATCCTTGACGTCAGAGCTAAACGGGATTACTGTTCCGTCAAAGGTAACCGGTGGCACCGTTAAACCATTCAGCCTTCTCAGGCTATGGGGGCTCCCTACAATGATGGCCTGGCACTTGGTTGGGTTAACTGCCACACCGAAACGATCAGACCAGTTTTTAACTACGCGTAAATCCCGGTTTAGCTCCTCGACCGCACCGGGTAGGCTGTCAACACCCGCCTGACAGTAAAGCTGTAAGTCATCAGCGTAGAGATGATACGCACACTGAAGTTCGGTAGTTATGAGATCAATAAAAATAGAAAACAAAAGTGGAGATAAAATACCGCCTTGAGGGACGCCAGTTTCAAGATTACACCAGCTGGAGTTAGACTCACCAGCAAGAACTGACTGCTGACGCCCCTGAAGATAGGAAGAAAACCATTCCAACGCCTTGGGAGAGACCATGAGATAGGAGAGGATGGATAAAAGGACTTCGTGACTGACGGTATTGAAGGCATTTGAAAAATCGATCAGCACTAAGACCGTAACTTTAGTGTCTTCCATGCCTCGCCTGATATCGTCAGTCACTTTAAGGAGAGCAGAAACGGTACTGTGCCCGGGCCTGAACCCGGATTGGAAAGGACTGATGAGGGAGATTTTGTGAATGAAGTGGGAGAATTGTTTGTGTACACAGGCCTCGAGTACTTTGGATAAAAAGGGTAGAATGGAAGTTGGACGAAAGTGACTGGGATGTGTGGGATTAGGGATCTTAGGTAGTGGTCGAACATGGGCTTTCCGCCACAGGGTAGGGAAAACACCGGAGTAAAGGGAGAAGTTAACTATATGGGAAATGGCAGGAAGCAGCTGATCAAGAGCTGTCACGATCATGTGTCGACTGATGTTATCACAGCCCACGGCTTTGGATTTGATGGATAGGATAATCTTTTTGATCTCTCCCGAATCGACTGGGGTGAAGGCAAAGGAAGTAATAATGGGTCGCGTCAGACCAGCAAGGTAATCAAGAGTTTGACATTTGGTTAGACTATCAAGGGTGGGAACAGTGTAGAAATGACGATTCAGATCGTCTAAGCCAAATGTATTAGGAACGTCTGAATGCCGCGATCTGCCGATACCTAGAGTTCCAAGGAATTTCCAGATATCAGCAGGAGAAGCAGAAGTGATATTATCAAGAATGTGGCGGCGTTTAGCGTTGCGTATCATCTGATTACAACGATTGCGAGCAGTTTTGAAGAGGGTCCAATTCTCTTCCGACCGATCCTTCTTAAACCTCCGAAACGCGCGATCCCTTCGTCGCATCGCCATCAGAACTCCCCTATTCATCCATGGCGCAGGTGGACGCTTCAGCTTGACTCTCTTGATAGGAGCGTGGGTGTCGTATAGCTTTACTACAACATTGTTGAAAAAAGTGACTTTATCGTTGACTGTAGTGGCTTCCTCTAGGGGTGTCCAATCAATATTAGAAGCGTCTTGTAAAAGCCTTTCACTATTCATCCGCGCAAAGGCACGCCTGTACTGGAATGCAGGTTTGGGTTTAGGAGGTTTAAGGACATAGGACAGGAAAATAAGGTCATGATGGGAAAAACCAGGAGCGTCAAATTGACCATGTGAGGAGACTAGGGAAGGATTGGAGGTTAGGATCAAGTCGAGCCAAGTATCATCACCGGTAGTGTTGTGATGAGTTGGTTGGAGAGGTAACAGATGCAGACTAGCTGACTCGACCAGATGGAGAAGTTTACGGAATCGATGGGAGTTGTGGGCAAGGAGATTGGTGTTGAAATCCCCCATGACGATGTGATGTGCATACTCCGAACCCAAAGATTCTAGGACCGATTCGAATTCGGTGAAATAATCAAGTGATGGGGGACAATACACAACACCAAGAACGGCTTTTGATCCTTTGACACAAACCTCCAAGAAAAGAAACTCGGCTGTATCGTTACATGAAGAAGTAGAGAGAATTTTAAAAGGAAAGTCTGCACGAAGATAAATAGCTACCCCACCCCCTCTCTTACCGACTCTGTCATTCCGTAACAGAACGAATCCTGGGAGAGGGTAAGTGGTGGATAAAAGTTCAGGTTTTAGCCAAGTTTCAGAGATCAGGACGGCGTGGACGTCGTTATTCGAGAAAGTTTCACAGAGCTCATTGTAATTGATTGATTGATTGGATTCATTGTTTGATTTGATTGTAATGGCTTGGAATGCTTTGAGCATTTATATGACAAGCATTAAACAGTCGGTCGGTATTTTGGTTGATTTTTTGACGTAATAGTTCACTAAGTGTTTCAGTAACAGAACAAAAGCTAACATCACAAGAAGAGCCAGTCGATTCGTTGGCAGAGAAAAAAGAATCGTGATCAGAAAAAGTTGTCATTGTTATGAATAAATACAATAAAAACAGCTAAAAAAACAAAATAAAAATTAATATAAATAAATATTATGAAGAAAACTACACGGAATACGGGTAGGACGTTTGCCTCTCTGCACCACCCGCTAGCTAACATCAACATTACAAATTACAGTGAACACACAATACAATACAATATAGTACGAAATAAATTCAAGAAACGTTGTTACGTCAACAAACAAGAATTAAAGATTCGGAACGTCCCTCTACAAGCATTGTATCAACAGACATTATAATTTCGTGAACGTATCCGAACCATGGACTTATAGTCCATGATCCGAACCAAGTAAACGCATACGTCACTTATGACGTTTACTCTGACTGACAACACGGCTTGTCAGTTGTTGTCACGACGAAAATAGTCTGTTGTCATTAAAAAACGTAAAGTAAAAAGAAAAACAAAATAAAGTGAAAATACAAGACCTATTGAGGGTGAAATTGCAAGAGTTAGTTACGTGAACTCAGAGACGTGCGAGTAGAAAGAGAACAAAGACTAATACAGAACTACAATGCAATATATAAATAAATACAGGTTAAGACAAACAATGGAAGATAGCGAATTAAGAGGTAAGAAAGTACTTATTAATAAATGGGCATCTATTGCGTGAGTGCTGAATTTAATAATAATTGAGAATTAATACCGTAACTAACGCGTCTTGTTTTTCAGGCCATCTCCAGACGTTGGAACCCCGGGATACTTCACCAGCAGCGGGTTCAGTTCTTCGAATGATGTCACCTTATGTTTGGTCCCATCAGGGGCTTTAATAACGATGACACCGTCTTGAGTCCAACACGACCGTATGGTGAAGTAGTGCCGCGCCTTCCCAAAGAGACTTTCTCTTTGACAGAGATGGATGACCCCTTCAGCCCTGTCTTTGCTCTCCAAACCGCAGATCTGTCGTCATATCTCGAGAACTTGACTAGAATGGGCCTATGGTGATCCTTTTTGGCCATGCCAAGTCTGTGGCAGACCTTTATGGAGGATGCTGTGATAGTTGTAAGGGACAGCTTCTTGCTCAACACCTCAAGGATCACAGTGCTGCTGACTTCTCAGGAACCTCTGCGATGCCCTGGAAAATGAGTGCCTTCCGCCGGTGCCTGGTCTCCAACCCGTCGACCTGTCTTGCACACTCACTGATCTGTTTTCTGAGAAGACTCAGCATGCTGAAGATCAGCTCCCTGAAGGTGCGGAACTCATCGGCTACCCTCGCCACGGTGTCCTTGGCAGGTTGTGCACACTGTATCTGCGCTTCCAACTCACTCATCTTCCGGATAAAGCTATCCTCGAGGGTTTTCTGTGCAGATATGATGTCCTCTGAGACATTGTAATATTTTGTGTCCACTTGTGCTTAGTGATAATGAAAGTGTTGTGAAGTGATGAACTGGCAGGTGGTGTAAAATTATTGTTTGAGTCACATAAATGTGCTGCAAACGTGAGTACCCGTTGTGTATTGGCTATACACTGATAATATACAAAAATTTAGTGAAAATACTGTAAATTACTAGGTATTTTAAATATAAAATAACTACTAGAGTAACGTCCGTCTGTTTTTCACACCTACCCGTAAAACAGTATTATCAAGTAGGATAGCTACTATAATTATTGAATCTCCTATTTTTACATGACATAAAATCATATGTCCCAAGTATTGTATTATATAATGTGTATTATTCCGAATGTTCATTTATAAATAGTTAGTCCTAAAACATTTGCTAAAAGTTAGTTTTTAGTGACAGAAACGAATCCCTTTAAACCCGACTCCAAGCACTCTTGTCTGCCCTACCCCTATTGTTTTTTTCGGATGGGAAATCATCAAATGACTCCTCCCGCTCTGGGCGGAACAGAAGGGAGTGTCAGACTTTAACTGACTAAAACTCATCCATGTTCCTTCCTTGCCCTTTGTGTCTCGGGGCCACGGTATCTCTTTCGAACAGTCCCGAAACCCCGGCAGGCATCGGCCCTTGCGGACCCCTTCCTATTGCTGACTCTCTTTGAGGCGCGCGTGGCACACGAACGCGCCGTCGCCACGGCTTGTCGTCATGAGTCGGACGGACGGCGAGCTAGCCCATAGCCCACCGTCCACAGGCCCGCGCCTATGGTCGCCCCCGACGCCCGGGTCACCTCCCGCGGCGGCCGGGACGTGAAGTTCTCTCCCTCTCACGTTCCGCCACCTCCTTCTTTAGCATTACTGCTTTGCAGAAGGAGGTGACGGCGTCCCATTCCATCTCGCTCCGGACCATGGCTTGGACCAGGGCCGGATGCGAGAGGTCGCCGCCGCCACTCGCCGCTTCGAAGACACGGCGGTGCTCCGCTCACGCGGGGCACACCTCCACCGTGTGCTCCACCGTGTCCTCCGGTCGATCCTCGCTGTGGAAACACCCGGGGGTTTCCTCCCGGTCTGCCCTACCCCTAGAGTGTAATTTAGAATCGCGTAGGCGTGGTAGGGTGAGGTGGCCCGCAAGCTGAGGAGCAGGTGGTTTTATTACTCGCCGCCGCGGCTGAGGCTGACGCGCGCAGCCGGCCAGCAAGCCTAGTTAATGATAGTGGTGAGCGTTAAACACATCTGCGACGATAAGCTCGCGATGCGATCAGCTCTCAAAGCTGCTTGTCGCTTCTTTTGTTATTGCCTTTTTAATTTGCCATGAACGGAGGATTTTTGGAATCAAGCAATTTTTGCTGTTCAGGCTCGCGATGAGCTCCTCCCTAAGTTGGAACTATGTTTAAGAGGCATTTTAATATGGAAAAAAGCAACAAAGAAACCTAACCTTTGAAAATAACAAACCAACCGAAAAATAATAAAAGGGACATATTAAAGATTTTTTATTATTTTCATTCAATTGTTTGTATTAAGGATCGAGTCGGATCAAGTAGGATCGACAACGCTTAATTGATAATTAAGTGCCGCAGATTTAGACAACCAATCCTAGCGAATATCTTTTTAGGAATCAGAAAAACCAATTTAACAACCTATTTAACGACAATTACGATACCATAGCTAAAGACAATTACGATCAAAAAAATATTCGATGATCATTCTCCCACAGAAAATTTTAACACCGCGATTTAGAAAAGGCGTCATCAGTACAACGCCATCTATCAAGCAGATTGTGAAACTGTTGAATTTATGCTACTGAAAACCTGTATTGACACTCGACTCACAATATATTTTTCCTATCCGAACTAATATTATTAATTCGAAAGTGAGTTTGTTTAATTACTTTATCCCTCGGGAACAGTCCTTTTTTCTTGGATGAAAGGTGTAATTTTTTCATGTATCTCTTACAACGTACCTATGTTCAAAATGTCATGATGATCGGTTCAGCGGGTCAGGGCGTGAAAAGGTACCAAGCAAAGCAACTTACTTTCGCATCTTTCATAATTTATTATTTATGTTATACTCGTAGTTAGGAGGATGTAAAACTGGTCTAGACTCAAAAAATAGGGTACAAAAGGTACTTCAATATAAAAAAAAAAAACTCATGTCACACTTCAAAAGTTTTTCTATAATAATTTAATTCAATCGTGATTCGTTTACCTATTACCAAAAACATGTTATTGTTGTTTTCCTCGGGAACAGTACTTCTTTTCGGGATGAAAGGTACCCTATGTCCGTTACTGTACACCTGAAAATATATATGCAAAATTTCAGGATGATCGGTTTAGTGGGTTAAGCGTGAAGAGGTAACAAACAAACAAACAAACTTACTTTCACATTTATAATATGAATATATATATATATATATATATTAGTATGGGTTGGACGCTAGTGTCTCATTTTAGGATGTTGTTGATTGTGCAACACATGCATTCAGCATTGACAATGCTGACTTCTGCTCTCTTCTTTTTGGAGCGTCAAATCGACCACCGCTAACATAAAATAGACGTACAGACGGACTTCTATCAATGATTAGAAGTCCGTCTGTACTGGATTTTTTTTTATTCTGTTTGTTTCAGGCTCGCTTATACATAAGTATTATTGAAATACGCGGCTTTATCAAGCCTACAATTGACTGGTATTTGAATCAACGTTTTCCAAGTGGCAATTTTCCATCGTCAATGTAGCGGTTCTGGCGACAGATTGGTGCAATGGTGTCATGGAGCACCTGTGGTTTTGTACCCTTGTGTACCCTTCAACGGTCAAGTCACACAACATTAACTATAATAATAAAGAAATCGCAGTAAGGAACCTTAGACTTGGCACGACTTTGTCTAGATTTCATTACTTTTTAGAGATAAACAAGCAGCTCCATCGAGACTTGGCTAGTTTTTTACAGAATGTTTTTGGTGGGATTTCACTTCATTTTGTAGAAACGTTATTAATTAATTTTATTAATAAAGTTAATCGTTCGACTATTTCTTCTTGTAAACTTGTAAGTATAAGTATAAAAGCCAGTCTAGTCTTATCCAGAGTTTTCCTTTAATTTTATTTATATGCGTATTAAAAGCAGAAGGGGAGGCAGTCGCCCAGCAGTGGGACGCTATAGGCTAGATTAAATTAGATTAGAAGATGTGTCCCACCACGCTGGATTTTTGCAATGACAGTCGATTTTTTTATGTACCTACCAATAGTAGAAGAGGACATTACCATAATTAGGATCTCTAATACAGCTGAGACCAGCTGAGGGTTCTTCATTAGATACTTCAGACCTTCGATTTTTGACATCAAATGAAGCGGCCCACCAAGTTGAATGTTTTTTGTAAAGGCGGTATGTCGATCTCTAATAGTTTGGTTTGGCTCTTGTGTTTTCTAATCAGGGTCACCAGGTAAGTACTCCAAGATCTTCGATTATCCTAGTTTTACAGTTTTCCCTTTATGTGCCCATTAAACCCTAACTCTGTACCAAATTTCAGCTCTCTGAGTTCATGGGAAGTACTAGTTCTATTTTGATGATCAGGAGTGAGTGTCATAAATGCGAAACTTTGCTTTCGCTTAACTTCGGAACTAAATGACCTACAGACTTGAAATTTTGGATTTTCCAAAATTTCAAGTCATCCAGAAGATGACGAAAATTTCTGCGTTCTGGTCTTATCCAGAGGTTCTCAAATAGGGGCCTGAAAATGCGGCGAAATGATTCCAGTAAAGGATGGTACGGTAGTGTTTGCTTCGCGCTCGACTTATCGGGGGCACTGCCGTGCCCCCCGATGTGTACAAGTATCTTGACTTAGAAATCATTGTACCGATAGTCGTTAATGGATTAATAGCAAAGAGCCTCGACCCACACCTTAGGAGGCTCTCATTGCACGGCTGGGTCAAGGGCTTGATTCAGTGCGCAGTACTCCTGGACACGGCACGCATGGTGAGGCGGCTCCTCTCTCTGGAGCCCTGACCGCCAGCCTGGACCTTGTTCCTGATGCTGAGGGGCCATTTCTTTTTTTATATTTTAAAATGTTTTGTACATATTTACGGTTTTCAGATTTTTCCCATAACATGTGCTGTAAGACATTGGTTCTCGCCAAATTTCGTGATTTTAGATCAACGGGACTACCATATAGGTTTTCGACCCAAAACCTATAGGGTACTTTCGATTGACCTAGAATTGACAATTTTGGTTAAAAGCAAGGTCTTAAGTAGCTACAGCATAAGTAAAGGGAAATTAAAAAAAAAATTGAAAATTAAGGTAAATTTTGGTACTTCCTTACTAAGGTTTCGCGAAAATCTAAATTTGTTAAGTGGCACAGTTTTGTCATTTATTCATTTTGTTATCATCCTTTTTATCTTTATCAGGCTCAATTACAATTTAATCAGTACCCTCGAAGCATTATCAGGTTTATAAATATCAGTTACGTACACAACAACATTACGCCTGCAATCCCCGCAGGGCTAGGCTGGCCCCGAGCTGGGAATCGACTCCGATTTTATATAAAAACTGCAAATGACGTCATGGTTACGGATATGCCAACCTGATAGGGAACCTGATATAACCGGACTGATTTTATGATAACTGATAAGTAGTCTGAAAGTAGTACAGACTTTTGTGATGGTACATAATTTGTTTAGTTGGCGAATCGGGGAAGTTAGGTACCAAACGGGATGTAGGTGTAGCCCTTAGAAGCATGAGGTTTTAGGTTCGATTTCCAGATTCGGCAAAGCGCTATTGGGTTCCATCCAGAATTTCTCAGTAATCGACGCGGAGTCTGAATTTATGCCTCTTTGATGGCAAAAGGCTCGCCACCTATTTTACAATGGGACTAAAAAATAGTTGACAAAGTGTGGTACACTTTTGTTTAGTCTTTTTGGGATTACAGGCGTTTTGTTGTAATACGATATTATTGGAATAATAATGACAGGCTTTGCCTCAGTTCCACTGCTGAAAAAGGCCGCTTCTCATAAAGGGAAAGTGTGATCATTGATCAGAGCCACACATCTGCTCAAAGGCGGATTGTTATATTTTCGATGTAACATTTACCTAACAATTTTATATTTACACAATTATTTATCTTCATGAATAGCCGCCTCGAAAATAAATGTCCTACTTCACCTAGATTAGGACATACATTTTGTTCATTAGCTTTTGGTTCACAGAAACCAAAAGACCTGGTTATAGACAAAGTTAGTACATACCTATACTTTTTATCCCGGTATTACGTTCCCGATATTCTCGATCTTCGCGCGGGCAAAACGGCAAGGCCAGTCTTTAAATAACTGTGATATTATCTTGCTTAGTAGGTGTTGGTATTCAGCTGTAGACGGCTAGACTGGAAAACGACTCCAACTTAGTTCAGAAAAGCATATCAGACGACGACTTAATCATCATCATCTGCGTAGCCTTTTCCTAACATTATTGGAGTCGGCTTCCAGTGTAACCGGATGCAGCTGAATATTACATAGAGCTACTACCTATCTAACCTTTACAACCTATTTCACGACTGTTATTCCTTTTATCGGTTTGTTTCAACAACAGTTCCCGTGACAGTAATTTTAGTGTAACCTTTACTACTGTTTACCGTGATTATTCGACATTAAAGATGGCGGACTGGGTAATATACGATAAATGTAAATGTTCCCTTCCTAGTGAACCCTTCGTAATTATTACTGGTTGTCAGATTGTTGGGCCACTAACTACCTTTAACGACTGTCGATTAACGAATAACAGACGATGACAGGCTAATACGTACCTAATTAAAATTAAACTACACAACAACAAACAAACAATTATCTACACTAAATATCAACATTTTATTACTAACCCAAAACGATAAGATTCTTTCGATGGCTGGAACGTAAGTTAACATTCTAATTAATGTAGATGATTCGTTCTAAAAATGTGTGTCATAGGTACCTACTTTGCCAAATATTACTTTTTGGCTGAATCATAACACAATAACAGCGATCTACAATAGATACCGATGCGATGGCCTTGTCAAACCGTTTCCCACTTTGCGCAGTGGCCTGACGTCATGTGGGTAAATACAATAGTGACAAAAAGTTTTCGTATATTAACTTACCGCCTTTCGATGCTTTCCCAATGAGACGTCGCACAGAACTGGATTTAAGTTTCCTCACAGTCACACTACCGAGTAGGTACCTATCACAGATAGGTGTAATATTATTGTGCAATACAATCAAATTATGAGTTAGGAAAAGCCGGTGTTGGTTTGTATTCTGATAAGTTATTCGGTTAGGTAGGTACGTAAGTACGTTCGAAGACTACGTTTATAAAAATAGGTAGCAGTGAGTCTCTGTTACCTACTGAATTTTAATTCTTATTGACTTCGTTGTAAATTTCAGTATCTATACATGTACTCTGTGGTTGTAAACTCATGTTCTATTTTTTTTTTTTTTTTTTCTTCTGGCTTCGCACGGTTTGTGCATCTCGCCAATGTCAAGTTATTTACAAAGGTAGGGAAACAGGAATATAAAAATATTATTTAGATCGGAATTTGGGATAATATAGGATCAGTAGGAGGAAAAAATAAATAAAATATATTACAATTTAATATTATTAATGGTAATGAATGAAGCTATACATCTAAATACAGGTAAACTATTTGTACAAAATAAAGTTAGAACTGAAGTAGGAAAAGGAATACGGAGAGATAATAGATCACTGAGAAAGGAAGAACGGTCATATAGAGGACAGGAGAAAAGAATGTGGTTCAAGTCACCCACATCTGTGCCACACGAACAAGTGGGGTCGTCAATGATATGTAGTTTGGCAAGATGGGCTGGAGTACAAACATGACCCAGCCTCATCCGTATAAGAATGGATGTCTCCATCTTACCAAACCCAGCCCTAGCAAACCACGGTTTTTCCGGAACGTCAGGTTGAATTAATGAAAAATAATATCCCTTCGATTTGCTACTGATATCCCAAGCTATCTTCCAAGTGTCACGAAGAAAAGTTTTTGGTAGAGTCACAAGATCAGAGCTAAAATTTACATAGGGAACTAAGTCTCCACACTGCACCGCTTCACCGGCGAGTGTATCCGCCATTTCATTGCCGTGGATTCCAGCATGGGCCGGAATCCACGCAAACTGGATTGAATTACCCTCAGAGATGGTTCTGAACGCAAATTCTCTTATTAAATAAATGATAGGAAACTGCGATTTATGTTCGAAAGGGGATTTGTTGATGGCTAGAAGAGCACTTTGAGAATCTGTAAAAATTATAGTTTTTTTGAGTTTAAAAAAGCGAGAATATTCTAATGCTTTTAAAATGCCGAAACATTCCCCCGTAAAAACAGAAGTTTCCGGAGGCAGTTTTATTTTTTGGACGATGTCGTATTGAGAGTGATATGTACCTATCCCAACACAACCCGTAGGAGAAAGCTTGGCAGCATCCGTAAATACATGGTGATACTCTAAGTGTTCAGCCAAAAATATATTAAAACTTGAATTTCTGTCAGGGTCTGATTTTTTAACACATGTAAAATTTAGGGTGGGGCTGAACAGTAAACTTTCATAACTACAGTTAAACATGGGAAGTTTATTGGAACGGTGAATAGGAGAAGAAAGTGAAAGGAATTTTTTATAACTTATAACTAGACAGGGAGCACGTTTATGGGACCAGTAGTCAGAAGATTCTATTTGTAACACTAAAGAGTCTAGTTTAGGAATGAGAGGATGAGTTGATGACTGAAGAATCCGGAACAAATATTTGTCAGACAAGAATTGTCGTCTCAGATGTAAAGGTGCTTCCCCGCATTCAATTTGGAGTGCATTAATGGGACTAGACTTCATAACACCCGAAACAATGCGTAGAGCTTTGGATTGGATGCGATCCAATTTATTAAAAGCCATAACGTTACCAGGTTCCAGTAGAAACGATCCATAATCCAGAGTGCTTCTGATGATTGCGTTATAAATAAGTTTCAATGAAAAGGGGTGCGCACCCCACCATACACCAGAAAGGCACCTAAGCATGTTTAGGTGATTTTCACATTTGTTAACAATGTAATCACAATGAGGTACACAACTTAATTTACAGTCAAGTATTACACCTAGATATCTGAAATTATCTTTAATCGGGATAGGAGTTTGCTTATAGAAGAGATTTATTGTGGGAATATTTCTCTTTCGGGTGAATAAAACGGCCGCGCTTTTAGACGTGGATATATCCAAGCCGTTATGATGTAACCATGACTCCAAATTAGATAATGCGGAATTAATAGCCTGGCTAGCCAGTTCGACGGATTGGCTTGAAGAATATAACAACAAATCATCGGCATATTGAAGAACCCTAACATGGTCAGCTAAGGACGAGTCTAAATCAAAAGTGTATATATTGTATAGAAGGGGGCTGAGCACAGAACCCTGTGGGAGGCCTTTCCACACAAGGTGAGATACCACTTGATCTCCAATTAACATACTAATAGAGCGTTCAGTCAGGATATTAATAATAAAATTCGACAAATTCAATGGAACCCGTAAGGCTCTTAATTTATTTTGTAAAACTGATAATACAACATTATCATAGGCTGAATTAATGTCAAGGAAAACCGCGACTGTGGAATGATTATTAGAAAATGAAATCCGAATATCCGATGTTAAAATGCTTAAACAGTCACTGGTACTTCTACCTTTTCTAAAGCCATATTGTGATTCTGCCAAAAGACCCTTACTTTCAACAAACCATTCTAGACGATTTTTAATTAAGTGTTCAGCTAATTTTATCAGAACCGAAGACAAAATTATGGGACGGTATGAAGAAGCGTCAGATGGGATTCTATTTGGTTTAAGAAATGGCAACACCATTTGACGTTTCCATTCAACAGGAATGTTTCCAGTGATCATAATAGAATTGATAAGATGTAAATAATAACTGAGGACGTCATCATTTAAATTAGCAAAAAAGGAATATGGGATGCCATCACTGCCTGGTGCAGAATCCTTAGTTTTATGAATAACACCCTTTAATTCAGTAAGAGTGAATGGGCCATCTAGGGTCGTATGGATGTCTTGGTTATGGGATCCGTTGGTTATTGACAGTATTGGTAAGGACAGGTTAGGGTTAATAGCCTCAGGAACCCAAGGCGGCGCTAAGTTATCTAAAAATTCGCTGGCTAAAGAATCAGGTATAGGTGAGGGGTTCTTGTATATGGATCTAAATCTACGGATATTACGCCAGACAATCGTTGGGTGAGTATTCGGTGAAATTGATGAGCAGAAGTTACGCCAAGACTCAAATTTTTTCTTCTTAAAAAGTTTATAAGTTTCGTTAATTAGGTTAGTAACAGTTTCAAAATTAATATCAGACATATTAAGGTTATAATTATATTCCGCCTCTTTACGTTTGTTAACTAATTCTGTACACTCAGAGTCCCACCATGGAGGCGAGGGAATTGTACTATTATTGTTGTTTTTTACAGGAAAAACTACATCTGCAGCTTCGATTAACAAAAGTGCTAGCTTCAGCACAGCTGTTTTCATTGCCATCGGAAATTACAGGCAAGGAGCAAAGCTTACTGTCAACAATGCTTCTAAATTTGTCCCAGTCATTATTATTTCTACTAGGTAATTTATGTTTTAAGTTAGATCTCCTTGGTGATGCCTTTGATTTGGAAGTAGGGTAAGAAATAACTATTGGGAAATGGTCACTACCATGAGTGGAGGTTAGAGTATGCCAAGTTAATGAAGAGGCTAAGTTTGAAGAACAGATAGATAGGTCAATGGCACTTTGGTTTTGGTTGGGATCTGAACGGCGAGTAGCAGCTCCTGAGTTCAAGATGCATAAGTTATGTGAGTCTATAATATCTAGTAATTCCTCTCCATGACAATTAGAAACAGAACAACCCCATGATTGGTGATGGCAATTAAAGTCCCCCAATATTAAGAAAGGCCTTGGAAGAAAAGAAAAGAGATTATTCATCTCTTGAAGTATAGAAGAAGAAGGGTGAGGAATGTAAATAGAAACAAAACAAGTTTGGTGCACTTTAATGGCTACAATAGAAATTTCCTCACTATGAGGAGGTAATGAAATGATAGAGAAAGGAATAGAGTTCTTGATAAGTATAGCTACACCACCATACCCATCAGATCTATCCTCCCTAATGGTTAAATAACCATTAATTTTAAAAATATGATTTGATTTGAGCCAAGTCTCTGCTAAAGCAAAGATAAATGGCTCATATTTGTTTAAAAGGTATATAACTTCACTCTTTTTGTTTACTAGACTGCGGCAGTTCCATTGGACTATATTGGATGTGTTGTCCATTATGAGTAGATTGAGGTACATTGAAAGTTGAGGCAACGTTGGACGGTGAGATGTTGAACTGATTAAGAAGATTGTGTAATGCAGAGAGAAAATCGTTAATAGAAAAGTTGACATTATTTTTATCATTATTTGGATTATTAGAAAAACCACAGCCATTAGATGGCTGGGGAATTGTAAAATCGTTAATAATAGCATTATGGGCCTCTTTATTATAACCTTGTATAGATTTGGGTGGGGAGCGTGGTTTCAGGAAGACAGTCTTTTTATAACTACTTGAAGCCTGCATTCTATTGGGTGAAGAGATTGATGGAGTATCTGCAAAATTTTTAAAAGGAGAAGACAAAAGTGTGTCAGCATATGATTTAGTTACGGGGGGGTATACTTTTGCTGCTTCAGCATAAGAAACTGAGCTATGTGCCATGTATGATTTAATCTGTTTTTGTCGAGAGAATTCAGGACAAGATTTATTAATGGCATAGTGAAAGCCAGAACACAGACAGCAAGATGCATTTTCTATTTCCCTTTCACAGCTATCTCCAGTATGGCCTTGACCACATTTATAACAGCGAGGTTTAGATCTGCACTGAACTTTAGTGTGTCCAAAACGACAGCAATTGAAGCATTGTACAGTAGGGAAAATATATAAATCAACAGGCAATGCATTATAACACATAAAGATTCTTTTAGGTAGAACCTGTCCATCAAAAGTAACAACTATAGATTGGGATGGCTTCCAAATGATTGTACCATCAACAACGGATTTAAAATTAAGGCGTCTGACTTTTAGAATTGGACCGCACCCGATAGGAACTGCAATATTATCAATAACTTCCTCTGGAGACCATTCTGCAGGAACGCCACGCACTAGACCCATTCTCGTAACATTAAAAGTGGGTATAAAAGCTTTGTAATTGTATGTTTCCAAACTACTATGTGTAATAAAAGAATTTGCATCCAGAAAATTGGAAAATGAGAGAGAAATTTTATTTCGCCCAATTTTTTTGACGCTACCATTTATAACGTTTTGAAAGGCGTTGTGTTTAAGGAACTTACCAAATGTGATTGGGTGCAATGTAGTACCATCATCAGGGGAAATAGTTTTCTTCTGTAAATGAATAATATATGGTGCAGTGTCGGTTTTATCGTATTCTTTACGACCGATTTGCGCGGGAACAGCTACGGATGGAGCATGAATATCAGCAGCAATGGTTGATAATACAGAGCTAATTATAGGTTCTGATAGAGTTGTAGGACTTGTAGGATCCGTGCAACCACAACCCGACGACTCGGAACCGTGGTTATTTCGGGTGCGACGGCGTTTATTACAGTGCTTGCACACATGTACGCGACTTCTTTTCCGGTGGCGAGCCGAGGACGACCCATCAGTGTCCATGCCCGACTCATTGCTCACAGTAACAAAATTGCCTGCCGGGGGAACAAAGTCCCCCGGGTCTGGCGGGTCGTTCATTACACGGCTTCAACAATATAATGAGTAAAAACTTACCACTACCGAAGAAAGAAAAAAAAACACTAAAAAACTACAATTTTATAAAAAATAAAGAAGATAGAGCACTAAAACTAAGACTACTGATCCTATGATAGCGTATTTTAAAATAATTTATCTTAAATTCAAAAAGGACGCGTCCGCCAAGTTGAACGTTTCCCGCGCTTTTTCTCATGTTCTATTAGTAGTAGGACTAGTACCTACGTGAATCATGCATGTTGAAAAAAATACAGACAGATAACCATAACACAGATACCAAAAGGAATAACGTTATAATAACTGGTTATAACGCGTTATAAAAAAAAGTTATCGTTGCATCCAATGGAATCGAACTTTTATTTAATGAGGGATTTTCTTTTTAGCTCTTCCCTAGTCGCTGGATAGATGGCGCTAGGACTAAGTATGATAATGCAAGGAAAGGAACCTAAAAAAACTGATTTTAACAAAGCGCGAGAAATGTTGGTTATATTCGGAAGGTTAAGCAAATGAAAGTCTCAGTCAACGAGAGTATGTGACGTGACACAATGTTTTTTTTTCAAGCGTTTTGGCTTTGGCATAGTAAGTTCAACGCCATCTATAGAGTTCTTGGAAACTAAGTTTTTTTTTAAAACCTCAAAAGGAAAACCTCTCATTTAGACGAGTTTAAAAATATTAAGAACTTTTTGCTTTTACGTCAATTCTATTATAATACTGGCTGAATAC
Source organism: Xestia xanthographa (assembly GCA_905147715.2). Taxonomy (NCBI): domain Eukaryota; kingdom Metazoa; phylum Arthropoda; class Insecta; order Lepidoptera; family Noctuidae; genus Xestia; species Xestia xanthographa. The sequence goes on along the minus strand of LR990651.1, from coordinate 21,137,826 downwards.
GTGAAAAAAATTGCTTCTCTACTATACAGATATGTTGTGAGCGCGCAATGGGGGCTATCACGCATGAATTCGCCGCTAGAGGCGTTTGTGTAGAGTAAGGTCTTGCGAAATGTCAGATGTCATACAGTGTTACCGCGTTGCGTGCTTTTTTATCACGTATTTATACTAATACTCACGACTGTGTTCTAGACTGAGCCATTCCTGATTAATATGACTTGAAGATTTTAAGTAGCAACTTAGGATCATTTATGTATTAAATAAAAAGAGATATAACTAAAACAAAAAATATTACGTGTCACATAAAATTAATATAAATAATTATTTGTCAGTACAGGTGAATGATTTTTAAATGTTTCATGCTTGCTAATTTTAGGGAGAATATTGTAAATATGTATCTAAAGTTTATACTATGTTGTTATACGTAATAAAATGAACTTTTTATAACGTTATTGGTACTTTAAAGCATAAAATAGAATTATTGACCAGACCTTACTCGACAGTGGCGCCATCTGGTGAGCTAAAAAACGATAGCCCCCATTGTGAAGACTCGAAAACCGGCCAATTGGCCTGTTTTTCTTTTATTCTGCGTCACTGCGTGTATGTGAGCTGGCTCTCCCCCGCGGCACACTTTTTTCGGTGGTTTTGTAGGTGTATAACATATCTGTTTGTTAGAATATCATTGGTTGCATTATTTTTTTTATACTACACTTGCTTAGTAAGTGTACCAATACTACCACTAATAGGCTTGAAAGCTGTTCATTAAACCTTCTCAAAAATCTAGGCAGTTATGTTGTATGGAATTTCATTACTGCCCTGAAAATCAGGGTAGTAATGCATTACTAACGCGTTTTGTTTTTGTTTTTTTTAAGTCTTGATGAAGTCATCATCATCTTCCTGCCGTTATCCCATGTTACTTGGGGTCGGCGCAACACGTTTTTTTTTTTCTTTTCTTTTCTTTTCTTATCTTTTCGTTTCTTTTCTTTTCTTTTCTTTTCTTTTCTTTTCTTTTCTTTTCTTTTCTTTTCTTTTCTTTTCTTTGCTTTTCGTTTCTTTTCTTTTCTTTTCTTTTCTTTTCTTTTCTTTTCTTTTCCTTTCCGTTCTTTTCTTTTCTTTGCTTTTCTTTTCTTTTCTTGCAAGTGTAATATAAAGCAGTATATACATTCAGTCAAAAAAGTATCGGGAATGGATGATTTGTTTATGGTTCCAAATTCAAATTTTTGTTTTTTTGTAGTTGTTAGATTGGCACAACTGTTTTCCATTTTGGCGCGGAGTTTGAGTTGCATCTGTTATTTATATTAAATACAGTGCTGGTTTTAGTAATATCATATATAGTGTGTATTGCGAATTTCATAATGGACAAAAATATCGAACAAAGAGTTTGTCTTAAATTTTGCATCGCCAATGGAATTTCGTGTTCGGAGTCACTGAAAATGTTACAGAAGGCTTACGGTGAATCGACTTTATCAAAAACTCGTGCTTATGCATTGATTTAAATAGTAAAGATACGGTCGTCCGAACAATCGCCGAACGCGGTCGCCATACAGAAACACTAACGCCATCTATTAGAACTACTATGAACTACGATGTCAATCGGCGTGGTCTGCCCCTAGACGTAACCTTGTAAGAGCGGGTATTTTTCGCATCGAATCAGTAGGAAATCTGCAAATTAAATACGTATTTTCACTGTACTTATAGATTTTTACCAGTAAGTACATAAAAACACATTTTAATTTGCTTGTAATAAACAATATAAATTATTTTATACATATAAAATTAATTTTATGATATGAATTATTAAATCTTTTCATTTCATCGGCTAAAACGCGCGCCGCTGCAAAGTTATGTCTAACTTTTACGCGGCTTCGCGTCGTCTTTGCCAAACGTTGAGACAAATACGAAAGAAAATTGTTTTAAATAATGTTAGAAAATGATATAATATTTTTTTTAACTTACCGGTGATAAGAAATGTTATCATTTATTTTATTGTGCTTTTTGTCGTAGTTCACGCATCCCTTCACGACACAACTTGGCATTTTTGCTTGTAAAATTTACGACCGCTCCCGAAGACAGCCGAACGCGTTCTAGTTTAGTTCGCTATAGGGAAGACCATTTTGGGACCACGTTCGAGGCGTCATTGTAACATGCGGTCCACCCAGTCCTTACGCAGTAATATATATGTCAATGTGCTTATGAGTGGTTCAAAGCGTTCAAAAGCGGTCGAGATGTGATGGAAGATTTGCCTCGCTCTGGTAGGCCGTCAACGTCTGCAACTGAAGTTAACATCGCAAAAGTGAAGAAAATAGTGACTGAAAATCCCCATTCAACTCTGAGAGAGATAGCCGCCGAACTTTCTGTATCTCACGAGTCGATCCGTACCACTTTAACTAATCATTTGGGTTGGGTTGGAAACATGTTGCTGCTCGGCTAGTCCCAAAAGATCTGAATTTTCTCCAAAAACTCAATCGCATGAAAGTCGCTGAGGACATGCTAGAACGAGTCAGTTCGGACCCAACATTCATGAAACGCATTGTTACTGATGACGAGACGTGGGTTTACGAGTTTGACATGCAAACTAGTCAACAAGCTTCGGAGTGGCGCCTTCCAACTGAACCGAAACCGAAAAAACCACGCCAAAGTCGATCAAAAGTCAAAGTCATGTTGACTGTTTTCTTTGACTATCGCGGTGTTGTGCACTCTGAATTCTTACCGGAAGGTCTAATCTAAAGTATCAACTCATTGCTTGAAATACATTACATAAAAATACATACATAAATCAAAGATGTAAATACTTACTATATGTTACTATACCTAATATGAGCATTAATTTACCTATTTTTTTTTTAATACTTTGAGCGGCGCGAACACCGCCGACGCACCGGTACTCGCTCTGGGGGTCTAAAATGGCCGCTTTAGCAGAATCGTAATATGAAACATGTTAAAAATTCTTAAAATGGACTTTATAATCGTAGTCATAAAGTCCATTTTAAGAATTTTAATTTTTTAACGTGATTCTGCTATAGCGGCCATTACCCGCTGTTCCCCGATTTTGTATTTGCGGAATAGGTACCTAAAGATAACAACATTCGAGTTCCTAACTATTCTTTAAGTTCCACTTTAAACTGGCCGACTTTAACTTAGGTACGTCACGGGCAACTCGTTCTAAGTAGCTCGTCTGTACACGCGCATCTATCTCTTTCTTACTTACCGTGTAAATGTAACGGAGCGCAGCGATCTATCTGCCAGCGACTAAATGCAAACATTTTGTTCGATACCTAAATAATTACATATATTTATGATAGATCTTGTTTTTAGGTAATGAATAGGTACTGCTTTCCTTTGGTGGGTTAAAGTTATAGAATTCCTCCAGACGTCGTATAGATACACCTGTCTAAAAACTACTAAGTATTTTGTACATGGTTGTACCACTGTATGGGGAAATTGAATTCATTAACCTATCGGTACCCGCGCGAAATAACGGTTTATCTCCCTGCCGCACCATGCCGCACTACTTAGTTACGTCATCGCATGCGTCATCTGACACCGATAACTAAAACACTTATCGCTCGAGTTCTAATAGTCCTTATCTCGAACCGTAAACATTGTCGTCTTCGTTATGAATCAGACTGCGTTTTATAATATAAACAACACTTGTAAAGATGTCTTCTACGCAATGAAAGCTTATAAAATTATGTACAACTTTTATCTTAAACACTTTTTCACATTCCTACCTATTTTCGAACTACACATTCCGGAAAAGTGAAAATTGAAAAAAAAAACTACTTGAATTGAACACTACCTTTTGTATACTACTTCCTTCACGTTATTTGGGGATAAAAAGTATCTTAAATCTTAAATCAACTCCTACTATATCAATTTACTAAATTTTATCCAAATCTGTACAGCCGTTGGGATATCGAAACTTTTATCTACACTTGTCTTATACACTTTTTCCAGATTTTCACCAGTGTTCCAGTATCGTGCTCCGAAGAAAGTGAAAATGGAGTTCATTTAGTGTGATGTGACAAGCATTACCGAATGTTAAATATGAGCTAGTATATAAATTAGGTATTTTATTGATAACATAAGCTGGGAGTACCTCCAAGCGGTGAAGGCGGTAACAGTTTGAGATCTCGTTTTCTACCAATGGTAATGGAGCAGAAGCGGGTCGTCACTTTTCATTCCATATTTCCTGTCGTAGAAAACGAGGTCTCCTGGCTAAAACTTCCATAATCATCCATGCCTTCGGGCTTATGTTATTGTTGTCGTTTAGGATTCCAACCTCTTTGGCACGGTAGCCTACCCGGTAACGCAGGGGAGCAGCCGAACAGTTCTTTGCTTTGTAATCGTCATTAGTTACGCAATTGGATTATCCATCATGAGTGCTAATACTTAATATTATTATTATTAGCACTCATGATGGATAATCCAATTGCGTAACTAACTAATTGCGTAACGATGTCCTTATCACACACAGGACACTTATGTGTCCTGTGTGTGATAAGGACATCGTTAAAGGGAGTAAGGATGTTTCTGAGGTGAAACAAAAAGGAATACTCGGCCTTATCAAAGCTAGTAAAGATCGGAACGATGATGCACCAAATTTTCCGCGCCTTGACATCCGTTTTAATTCACACTAATTGTCGTAAAAACTACACTCGAGCCGATACAATTAAAAAAGATGTACTAGTGTTGCATCTACATCTCAAGAAGAGGCAGGCCCATCTCAGCTCAGGTCTTCAGCTCCCCAATTCGACTTCATGACTAATTGTTTATTATGCGCACATAATGTAAAAGAAGAAACCAGAACGCCTTTGAGCAGAAGAAGAATAGTACATTCAGTTGAAACTCTTTCTATTCAGTATCGTATCAGGGAAGCATGTTCTATGAGGAAGGATTCTTGGGGTGACGCAGTTCTTGGTCGCTTGGCGTCCATTAACGATCTTGTTGCTGAGGGGGCAGTATATCACAAAGACTGCTACCACACTTTTGTAAAGCCCGTCGATTTCCCAAGTCCGAAACCTGAAATCCCTAGAGGCAGCTGTCAGAGACATGGAACGTAAATGGCGTTCCAGTGGCCAGTGCTCGGTTGACAGTTGACTTTGACAGCAAACACACCACAATCATTCTTCTGATTTATAAGTTGTTAGTTTTTCTGTACTAGCCTTATTTTAAATAAAGATTATAGAACTTTCTTTGTATCTAATTATTAGCTCTAACAGAGCTTACATGGTGCCGAAACAACAACTACAACAACAATGAGTAATGAAGAAAATACGACAAGTGCCGGCGGCACAGGAATAAGACCGCCGAAGCCGATTGTCATAGAAAATGGCGGAACAGGAAATGCTTCGACATGGAAACTGTGGAGTCAACAGTTTGGATGGTACGCGACAGCCACAGGACTGGACAAGAGACCACCCGAGGTACAGGTGGCAATGTTCATGAGCGCAATTGGACCAGAAGCGGCCATCATTTACAATACGTTTGGCCTGACAGAAAAGGAATCTCAGAGCTTAGAAACCATCCAAAAGAAATTCGAAGAATATTTCATCCCAAAAACCAACGTAACATACGAAAGATATATTTTTAATCAAATCATTCAAAATAACGAAGAAAGTTTCGACGAGTTATTGACCAAACTAAGGAATAAAATTAGAAGTTGTGATTATGAAAAATTAGAGGATAGCATCTTGCGGGACGGGATAGTAATTGGCGTAAAATGCAAAACGACACGTGAAAAATTGCTAATCGAAAATGATTTAAATCTGCAAAAAGCAGTTGACATATGCAGGGCTGCTTAACAACTAAAATTGCAAATGAATAAAATGAACAATAACAGTGAAATAACACCAACAGTGGCGATAATTAACACGTTCAGACCGGCACCTCATAAGTAGGTACTTGGTATCCTACGGCGCAAATCTTCATATGGCCACCGGTGGTACATCACCGCCCCATGAACCAAAAGTCTTGCCGGGCGGGGTGCGCCACTGGTGGACACGACAAGATTAGAGAGGAATGAAGCTTTCTCTCTCTTTCTAATGAGCTAGTAATCGTAATACAAAGTAAATTGTTTCAACAACAACGCCCGAGGAATTTTGTGCATTTTTCGCGCCATAACACGACATGCCACAAGCATCTACCAAAGCAAGTGGTAAAGTCCAAGAAGAGAAAGGGTCAAGTGTTGGCTCTGAAGAATAGAACGGGTGTCAAATATATAAAATGGACTGACAAACGTACAGTTCATAATAATGCTTTCGACCTGCAATAATCATACAGCAGCTCTAGTGCCAAAGGCCACATCGCTGGAGGCCAAACACTGTCATTGCGAAACCACACTCTGTTTTGGATTATAATAATGCGAAAAAGGGGGTAGATATTTCTGATCAGATAGCTTCGTAATATACCAGCCTTAGAAAAACCCTAAAATGGTACCGCAAGCTAATATTGACATTGTCTGTGGCACAATGTTGGGAAATGCTTGGGTTATTAACCAAAAATTTAGCGCAGGAAAAAAACTAAAGTATTTTAGAATTTCGGGAACAAATTATAAAAGAGATGATTATAGCAAGCCCAGCACTGATAATCAACCCGATGACGCTGCAGAGGAGGGTGGGCCCCATGCACAAAGAAAGCCAAAACACAATTTAGAGAAAACGGAGGAAAGCTCAGAGATACCCAAAAGAGATGCAGACCTTGTTACGACCATTTTAAAACAACCGAATCTGCGGGTATGGCTAGAAATAATCAAAACGCGTAAATACATTTGCTCTGCGTGTGAAAAACAATATGTTTGGATCGTTTCGATTCATACAAAAAAAAAAAAATTATACCATCCATGATAGCATTTCATTTCTTTTTTTTCAATTTTGATGTATGTTTCTTATTATTACATTTTCTCAACGTAATTATTCATAAATCATTTGCATTTCGTACAATTTGTCGTAATTATGTAAATTTTTTGTCTAATAAATACTTACAATTTTTTTAATATTGATTTTTGCTTATTTTCCGATATAATATCCACCTCCTGAGCTGCACTATGAAAATTTGTCAATTTTACTAGGCGGGGACGGTAAATACAACACTTTCTCTCAAAGCGGCGCGAATTTCTTAGTATATTGAAAATATAGTGTGACGTGGCCACCGGTGGTACACCTCGCCATGTCAGCAAATACTCTGTGCTCCACCGGTGGTACACGCCGGTCTGAACGTGTTAAGAAAAAGATGAAGGCAACCCAGCAGACATCTGGGTCTACATCGGAATGTAATAGGTGTGGCATGACACACGGGCCTCGAGCATGTCCAGCATATCAAAAAACATGCACTAAATGCCAAAAGCTGAACCACTTCGCAAAATGTTGTAGGTCAAAGAAAGTTCAAGCAATTTACAAACCTAATGAAAAAGACAGCTCTAGTGAAGATGACTCCGGCAAGGATGAATGGTATGTATCAGCCTTATCTGTCATAAATGAAAAAGATGATTGGTATGAGACAGCAGAACTACTACCAACAAATAAAAAAGTCACATTTAAATTAGACTCTGGTAGCCAGTGCAACGTGATACCAAAGAAGATAGCAATCAAGGCAAAAGCAAACATTATCTCATCAGATACAAAATTCCTGACATCATACTCAGAACACAAAATGACAGTTATTGGTGAAACAGTTATGGAAACCATTGTAAAAAAGAAAATATTTAAAATAAAATACTATGTGATTGAACAAGACTTTTCACCGATCCTTGGTAGAAGAACATGTATAAAATTGAATCTAATAAAGCGAGTTGATGCTCTAACAAAGGAAAATGATGTTTTTGAAGGAATCGGCTGCCTAAAAAATTATGAGTATGATATTGACCTGATTGACAACCCAAGATTACCAATTTGTCCGGCAAGGAAGGTACCTCATATAATAAGAAATAAAGTTAAAGAAGAACTTGATAACATGGTAAGAGATAATATTATAATTCCTGTTACAGAACCTACACCAGCAGTTTCACCCATGGTTGTAGTAAGGAAAAACAACAAAATAAGGCTGTGTATTGACCCATCGGAAATTAATAAAAACTTGAAGAGAAGATTCTACCCACTAAATACTATTGAAGAAATAGCTACAAGAGTTACCGGATCACAATGGTTTAGCCTTCTTGACTGTAAAAAAGGATTTTGGCAACTGAAAGTTACACCAAGGACGTCAAAGTACTTAACATTCAGTACACCCTTCGGTAGATACTCGTGTCTCAGATTACCATTTGGGTTGGCATCAGCTCCGGAGGTCTTCCAACAAATAATGAGCTCACTCTTAATGGGTATAAACAATGTGGAGGTCTCAATGGACGATATCCTTATCCATCATCCAACCAAAGCAGGATTGGAAGCCACAACTAATGAGGTTATAAAAAAGCTTAAAGATGCTGGACTCAAATTGAACCCAGATAAATGTGTCTTTAACACACAAGAAATAAAGTTCCTAGGACATATTTTTACAAACAGTGGACTCAAACCAGATCCTGAAAAATTAGACACAATAAATAAAATAAAAAGACCTGAAAATATCAAAGAACTACAAAGGTTCCTCGGGCTAATTACATATCTATCAAAATTCATAAACAACTTATTCCACATTACAAACCCATTACGGCAGCTGTTACAAAAAGATATAGACTGGTATTGGTACAATTCTCAAGAAGAAGCCTTCAAACAACTTAAAGAACTGTTAAAAAATCCACCGGTTCTAGGTTTCTACAATCCCAAAGACCCCATACTTTTGTCAGTTGATGCTAGCAGTTATGCATGTGGTGGTGTACTAATGCAAAATGGCAAACCCATAGCTTATTGCGCAAAAGCATTTACAAAGACCGAACAAGGTTACAGCCAATTAGAAAAAGAAGCTAATGCTATTTTAGTAGCATGTAAAAAAATTCACACATATATTTGGGGATGCAAAGATTTAACCATAGAGTCTGATCACAAGCCATTAGAAACTATATTTAAGAAAACCCTGTCAGAAGCACCACCCAGACTCCAAAGAATGTTGTACCAGATACTACCATATAATGCTAACATAATTTACAAAAGGGGGCAAGAATTGTTTATTGCAGACACCTTAAGCCGAGACTGCAGGGAATTAAGTAGCCAAGAAATGAATGAAGATAAAATTGAAATATGCGCCATAATGCCATTTTCACAAAACCGGAAACAAGAGCTAAAAGATGAAACTGAAAAAAGCACAGAACTAAGAAAATTAAAAGAAATCATACTCAATGGTTGGCCAGACAATATAAAATTACTACCAGAAGAAACAAAAAAATACTGGTACTACCGAGAACAGTTAAGTGTATATGACAACATGATATTCAAAAACAACAGAGTCCTAATTCCTCAAAGCATGGTTCCAATTATACTAAAGCATTGTCATCTTAGCCATAAATCAACAGCGGGTACACTACAGCTTGCAAGAGACAATGTATTCTGGCCTAACATGATCAGTGATGTGCAAGATTATGTAAGAAGTTGTCAGACTTGCTTAAAAACACAAAAAGACAAACCAATGGAAACAATATTATTGCAAGAAGTACCTAAACTTCCATGGAGTATTGTGGCTTCTGATATATTTCATCACAAGGGAAAAAACTTTATAGTCATTGCAGATGCATACTCAGGATATTTTGATTTCCATGAATTATCAAATCTAAATAGCTCTACAGTGATTAAATCAATGAAAATTTGGTTCTCTTTGTTTGGGATTCCAGAATGTCTATTAACAGACAATGGAAAACAATATGATAGTGAACAATTCAAAGAATTCAGTAACCAATGGCAATTCCAACACAGATTATCTAGCCCACATTTCCCCAGGTCCAATGGATTGGCAGAAAGGTATGTCCAAGAAGCAAAGAACCTGTTGAAAAAATGCTTGGATGAAAATTCAGATGTACAATTGGCCCTTCTACATCACAGAAACACACCTAGAGAGAATCTAGGTTCACCAGTACAAAGACTAATGGGCAGAAGGACAAAAACATTATTACCCATAAATTACAAATTACTCAAACCAAAAATCTTAACAAATATTGAAAAGCACTTAAAAGCTGCAAAACAAAAGGAAAAGAAGTATGCTGACAAAGGGAAAGAACAAGGAGAAACATTTGATAGTGGTGAACAGGTGATGTTGAGAGAGGACCACAAACTTTGGGTACCGGCCAAGATCATAGCTCCAACTTCAGAACCCAGATCCTACTTAGTCGAGAAGCCAGACGGGTCAATCTACCGAAGAAACACCTGGCATTTGCGATCGCTTCCACCAATATCTAGATGCTCAGGCTCACCTTCACATAACAAAGCAGTTCTTGTTTCAGATAACACTATGACTGAAGCGAGAAACTTAAATAATGTACCTGAACCTGAACTATTGGAAAACCTAAACATGATGGTTCACAGGCGGAGTTTAATAATGTGTCTCTTAGAGAACAGTCGCTGCATAAGACAACACCAGAACCACCGCCAAGATCAGTAGTGCCCTTGGAACCGCTGCCAGCAACACAGCCGCCGCCGGATCACGGACTCGCCTTGCCTAAAATAACTCGCAGTGGCCGGCCAGTCATTCTTCCCAAGCGCTACGCTTAGAAAGGGGGATGTCAGAGACATGGAACGTAAATGGCGTTCCAGTGGCCAGTGCTCGGTTGACAGTTGACTTTGACAGCAAACACAAACACACCACAATCATTCTTCTGATTTATAAGTTGTTAGTTTTTCTGTACTAGCCTTATTTTAAATAAAGATTATAGAACTTTCTTTGTATCTAATTATTAGCTCTAACAGAGCTTACAGCAGCCATATCACAGAGGCTATGGAGGAGATTTTTAACTACATGGAGGGAAGCACCGATTGTCAGTTCTCCCAAGATGAGATACTAGGTGTCATAACAGGGGTGAAACCTCAGTGGCGAACCATCAAGGCTGAGTTGGAAAGGAAATATGGGGACCGAATACTGATCACTCCAGGGGTCAACAGATTCAAATTGCCCGTAGTGTGTTTTAGAGACAACGGGGTTGAAGAGGTTGAAATCATAAACGACAACAATAACATAAGCCCGAAGGCATGGATGATTATGGAAGTTTTAGCCAGTGAGATCTTGTTTTCTACGACAGGAAATATGGAATGAAAAGTGACGACCCGCTTCTGCTCCATTACCATTGGTAGAAAACGAGATCTCAAACTGTTACCGCCTTCACCGCTTGGAGGTACTCCCAGCTTATGTTATCAATAAAATACCTAATTTATATACTAGCTCATATTTAACATTCGGTAATGCTTGTCACATCACACTAAATGAACTCCATTTTCACTTTCTTCGGAGCACGATACTCGAACACTGGTGAAAATTTGGAAAAAGTGTATAAGACAAGTGTAGAGAAAAGTTTTGATATCCCAACGGCTGTACAGATTTGGATAAAATTTAGTAAATTGATATAGTAGGAGTTGATTTAAGATATAAGATACTTTTTATCCCCAAATAACGTGAAGGAAGTAGTATACAAAAGGTAGTGTTCAATTCAAGTAGTTTTTTTTTTCAATTTTCACTTTTCCGGAATGTGTAGTTCGAAAATAGGTAGGAATGTGAAAAAGTGTTTAAGATAAAAGTTGTACATAATTTTATAAGCTTTCATTGCGTAGAAGACTTCTTATCTCCATGACGCACCGTTTAAAAGATATTAGCGAAAAACTGAAAAATGGGAACTTTAACCCCCTCCCCCCACTCCGCCTCACCCCCTAGACGTCAGTCTTTTTAGTATGTTTATTCCCTAAGTACCCTGAACAATTTTCTGAAGAAATCACTTAGGGCCTAACTCACGCACTCTACAACTCCTTATGGGTGATTTATTGGGTGAACTAAATAGGTACAGAGGCCCTACTCTTTAACGTCCGTCCGTCTATCCGTCACTCTCGCGCACGTCTGCAGATGACTGCGAGTGAGAGAGACGGATGGACGGACAGTTTCGGATTCGGTTTCGGAGGCCGCCCCAATGGCTGGCGTTGGGGAAAGG